>JACGWO010000001.1:50735758-50773747 GCA_034509735.1 Sesamum alatum | reverse complement strand
TCAAAATTCAGATCCTTAATCCGTTTTCTTCTAATCAAATTAGACTCAATTATATTTCCATCAGTATATATATTGCTATAGTTAAAATCAGTTTTTATATCATTTAAGAATTTCCTTTACCGCCCTTGAATCTGTTAATCCCGCCAGCATGAGCATTGCTCACTCATTAAATCATAACTGTAATTATAATGATCCAATTTAAAAACTGTTTTAGTATGACAAACTAGACATACCAAGCTTCCAATGGTATAAAAATATGTATATTAAATCATACGAATAAATTTTTTAATAATCTCTCTTATTCCTATTCATGGTTTTCTTTGACAGAATCTGTGTACCAAATTATAATTCTACCACTACCAAATTATAAAATTCTACCCAAACCAAAATAAATTGGATACAGGCATTATTTTCACCCCAAACACTCTCATATGTCTAAAGTTTCACTTAAAACAACAATCATACGAATTAAATTTTTAAATAGTGAGTTATTCGGGTTTTAACACAATCTATTTTGTGCTACCACAGATCTATAACCTCTACTTTAAAATTTTTCCAAAATTCGCATACTCGTTAAAAAATTATGATATTTACAGAATATGATATAATATGTGTGTATTTTCATTTTTCTAAAGAATTATACAAATTGAACCATTATAACTCAAGTTACAAAGTTTGTAACACACTTAGTCTGGATTACCGCAAAAACAGGACAACAGAATGTTTGATCATTTTTACCGATTAAAATGAAAGATTTAACTTCTACTCAAAACTATAAAGTTTTAGTATACATCCTAAAGTTTTTATTTGCGCAAGAAACAGTAAATTTGGTCCAGTTTAGAGCAAGAAAATCATTAATTACCGAGACTAATTTGCACAGAAATTTTCGCAGATTAAATTATTCCAAAATTCCATATCCCTTTTTAATAAATATAATATTTTCAAATATAATTTTTTAATATCCCTATCTAATTTTTCTATCAATTTCTCAAATATTATTTTCAAACCGATTAAATTGAGCAAATTAATTATAGAAATGATTAAATCTACTAAATTAAGTAGTTTAAGTTACTAATTATAACACCCAATTCAATTGAGACATTTCACCAAGCACTAATTTTAAAATAATCAATTTTATAAAAAATTTCGGTTAAACACTAAATTGGATAGTATAAAACATATTTAATAAATGGACTAATCAAATAATATAATTATATAAATTAATAATAATTAAAATTAGAAAATTTCTTACCTTCATTTTTCGGCAGAGTCTGTTTGAGTGTGTGTGTGTCTGTGAAGTGTGTTTGTGTGTGTGTATGTAAGTGGGTGTGAGTGTGTGCGGGTTCTGAGTGTGTGTGTGTGTGTGTGTGTGTGTGTGTGTGTGATTTTAATAAAGAAAGGGGGTGGGGCGGCCCATCATTATCCCACCCCTTTTTTCTTTTTTTTTCTAATTTTTAATAAACTTTTTAAAAATACCCATTACATCCTTCCTGATTTTTTTTAATTAATATCATTGCTCCCAATTATTATATAAAGCTCCAATTTACTCCGTTCAAGTCTTAATATGATCACAATTTAATCTATAATTTATTTATTAACTAACTAAATTGTTTAAATAGTTATCAATTAATCCCATAATTATGTATAAAATTTTGTGGGCGTCACACTTGATCTCTCTATAAATGCTACCTTCTTTTTAAGCTACAAGTGTCTTTATTTGGGAGAGGTTCAGTTAAAATAAATTCAATCCGGAGGGAACGCTTTGTGTGAGTTCAATCATGTGATGGTTCTAGGGTCCAGAATGTGAGTAGATTGTCAAAGGCTCTGAAAGACCTCTCCAGAATACCTGATCATCTTAGCGCCAAAGTTCTGATCAAGAGACTTGCATACATGATCGGTATTGTGTCCATTTTTAAAGGGAATCAGGGGATATTTCTAGCTATCTGGTGCCTCTGGGCTATCTTCTCTTCGCAAGATGGAAAGAGTCAATGTCTCCATCAATAGTCTTAGTCCATGATCCTGCGGCTAAAGCACCGAAGGAAGGGTAGATGCGGAAAATTGATCAATACGATAAGAAAAAGTTTGATAAAAAAAGGTCTGGTGATGTTTTCCTCAGTTCTTAAGAATTCCTTTTTCAAAGAATAGAAATTTATCCCACATGAATTCACAAGAAGCTCAAAGATTTAGCTTATTCTCATAAGAGAGAAGAAATATCTTTCTCGGTGGTTGGCGGGGGACTTCCTATTCCTTGCCCTACTTTCGCGTACAACAGAGAGAGCTGACAGAGGAAGAGCGGCGAGAGAAAGCAGAAGGAAAGGCTGTTGTCAAGTTATCAACAATGGAGTCAGAGATGGGTTTTTATTTTAAGTCGATCGATTGCGGGCGGCGTGTGAAAAGAAGGAATTTGGTTAAGGAATGATGCCCGAAAGGCACCGTCAGGAAGAGGGCAGAAGTGAGAAAGAAGAGCTTCACACCAATTCGTTATGTATGGATGATGAGATTCCATTGAGCAGCTTCGAGCTTCCTTTTCGAATAAGCTCTAGCCTCCTCTTGCGGAGTCATTTAGTTCCCAGTTGTCTAATCGTTGTCCGGCAGTATGGAGTACTGACCACACCGAGGAATAGGCCCTGAAGCAAAGGATGGGAACGAGCGGAATCAATGTGTTTCCAGTTTCTGGCCTTGCACCACACATAGGCCAATGCATCATTATCAGACCTCCTGGCCTCTAACCTGCTCTCGATGAGTGAGCTAACAAAGCCTTTGAAGGGGATTTTCCGCATTTCCCCTCCCTCCAGAATCCGAGGGAGAAAGAGAAAGAATTTCAATTGTGCTCATATTCATCACTGCGGCCAGCCAGCTCGGCCAATTTCGCTAGAACTGCAGGGGAATGGAATTGCGGCTCAATCTCTGCCCTTGCTCGTGGTTTGCATCTTGGTGCCATTCGATATTTGCAGCTACTTCTCTTGTTGCAGACTCTGTAAGAAATGCCTCTATAAAGATAGACCAAATTCAATGGAAGATGGGTAGTATTCCAAATCTTGAGAGATTAGCCGCAGAGAGCCCTCGTCTAGTTGGCTTAGCCACACCAGTCAAGGGCCTTTTTTCATCGTGTTTGGGAAACTTTTTCCTTTTGACTTTCTTTCAGAATTGACTTATCACAGGCTATCCTTCCTCCCCCGCAGCCCCTTGGTTCACGATCCAGGAAAGCACAGAAAAAGTATGAACCGAGAGCTTATTCGAAGAAGAAGCTCGAAGCTGACATCTTGAGAAGACAAGGAGCTAACCGAGCCGACCATTCCTGAGTTTATGAAGGAATGGGATAAGGCTCTACTGATCTATGAGCTACCCGACCAGCGCTATTCTGACTGCAAGGAAGAATAGAGTAAGCTGGTCTACTGCTCTTATCCCATCTGGACTATAAGCTAGGAGACTAAAATCCCTACAGCGATCAGTTTAGTTTTTTTCTTTGAGAAGAGGGTGGACAGATCCCGAAATTCCAACAACCGATTCTCCGGTAAAGAATTGCCACCTTCTTTTAGAATAGTAGAGGATCAGAGTGAAGCTCCTAGAGAGGAAAGCCTAAGAGCTGGGGTTGGGGCTTTTTTTGAGGCATCCAGTTCAGTAGCGGAGGAAGAAGTGACATAAGTTAGGGTTGTTTCCACACTTGAACCATCGGACGCTCTTTGGCGAGCGCAACGGTATGGTGAGTCTTTCTACCAGCATTGTTGTCGAAACTTCTAAGAAAGATAACTTCTCAGCTCGTAGCTTTAGCTCTTCCCCGCCTATTCTATTACCAGACATAACTGGGAGAAGCTCATCCGAAACTAGAGCTAGAAACGCCCTATTTCGTTTTATTCCCGTTCTCCATTTCCTTCTTCTCGAATCCAAAGGGGACTAATCATATTTAGATTTAAAGGTAGTAAAAAAAAAAAAAAGATCAATTGCATATACAAAATCATGTGAGCCATACTATCTATTCATTTGTCAATTTAATATATAGTTTCAGTAAAATTTTGACATGGTAAATTTGTATAAGTTTGTAAATGACTTTATATAGCATTGCATAAATAGTGAAATGTTTATAATTATTTTCATGTTATATATAGCTTTATATTAAGAAGACACATATAAGTATTTTCTATTGATATTCATTATATATAAGATATATTTATTTAATATTCATTGTATAGACAAATTAAATAAACATATAAATATATTTGAGGACAGATATATTGATATTTATGTTATTATTAATTACCTTTGCATTAAAAAAATGCAATACAACTTATGGTGTCATAAGTCAATTTGATCGATCCTTTGCATATATTTCTTATGATTGTAAATTTTTACAATTTTTTATAACACAAAATTTTTATGATGCACCATAATCGGAAAAGAAAAAATAATTTTATTTAAAATTTGTTCAGTTGACATTCACTTAATTTGAAAATTCTTATAAAATATAATTTTAACTAGAATTAAATTAAACCGCACGCTAGTGTGTGTATATATATATATATATATATATATATATAATTTGAAGGCGGTCTTTTGACCAAATCCTTCAATTTTGACCAAAATTCAATTTAAAAAATTTTGAATTTTTTATTATAATAAATATCCTTAAAGGTCATGGGTTCGAACCCTTGCTAATTCCTTTTATTATAATAAATATTCATAGAGGTTATGGGTTCGAACCCTTGGGAACTTTTTTTTTTTATTATAATAAATATTCCTAGAGGTCATAGATTCGAACCCTTGCGAATTTCTTTTATTATAATAGATATTCCTAGAGGTTATGGTTTGAATCCTTGCGAATTATTTTTACTATAATAAACATTCCTAAAGGTTATAGGTTCAACCCCTGCAAATTCTTTTTATTATAATAGACATTCCTAAAAGTCATGGGATTGAACCCCTGCGAATTCCTTTTATTATAAAAAACTAGAAACTGTGACACACTGTATTTGCGCGCATAATTTTTAATAATACTAAGAGTATGACAATGGAAGATTGTGGATTTTTTAGGTGGGAGGATGGTCCAACGTGTGCACGAGCGAAGAAGATAATTCCCCGGTAGCTCATTCACTTGCCCGTTGTGCGGGTGTGTGGACTGAGAGTACTAACGCTTTACCTTTCCCTGCTTGTGAACTACTTTTGGCTGATTTGCCGTCTTAATGGAATTGAGTTCCCTTGAAAAAACCAAAAAAAATTACAATTTTTTCCAAACATGCACACCTTAGTCTGAAGGGAACCTGTGATCATCAGACGATTAATTGGACAGCAGAGCATTTGTCGTGGCTTGTTGTCCGGCTACTTAATTAGAACAATGCTTCATGAGATAGTTTGAATTGAACTCAATCATTCGATATTTAATTAATTGGAGACCCTTATAAAATTATATGAAAAAATTCCATTTCGTTTTTCTTGTTTGGTAGTGGAAGTATCTCTCCTTAATTGTTTCGAGATATATATATATATATATATAATTTATGGACACGAGCACAATACAATATTATACGATGACACAAAAAATTTAAAAAAAATTAAGACACGAGAAGACACTGATACGATTGTATATAATATTTTTTTATTATATATATTCTCAGTTTTTCACAAAAATTATAATATACAATATGAAAGATATTAAAATAAAATATAAAATAAGCATGTCTTACGTTTAAATTCTTAACCAATTGTGATTTAAAAATTATACATAAAAAAATTATTTAAAAAGTGCACAATAAAAATATTTAATCATCCAAATTAATTGAATTATCATTACCATTTCTTGAATTTGAGTAATTTCATTCCAAAAAACTTTTAATGTGAGAGCACTGAAATTAATTATTTTTCTTTTTTGGCTCAAAACTTTTTTTTTTTTTAAGACAATCCAAAATTTTAAAAATTATAAAAAAAAATCCTTGACGTGTCTCAAAACTCAAAAAGGAAAGAAGATAATATTCCTCCACAGAAATGAAGATCAGACAAGGTGTCCTTCATTTATATGATGGTGCATGATTTTAGTTTGTTTGATTGAATAAAATAAACTTGACATGTTTCTCAAGGACAGGCAGCCGTTGTTTTTCATCATAACCGTACATGAGGGGGACAATCCTTGCAGAATTCAGAGCAGCCCTTTTAAAATATGATGCTGGAAAATGCTTTAGACAAAAACACTCTTTGTTAAGGTTTTTCCATTCGCTTGCTATTGTATCAATGACATGGTCTCGTGCTTGCGCCATTGATAAGCCTCGATGGTCTTTCCTGTAGCACTCTATGTACGATCCATCTCTACCATATTGATGCTCATCCTATCAACAAATTCCATATCATGATTGTTGGCTTCGATCGAAAGTTAATTTGAGGGATCATATAATTGATGGGTAAAATATAATTTACCTCCCTGTATTATTTGAAAAGTGTAATTTACCACCCTATGAAAAAATAAAGTGCAAAAAATCCCCCTATGCTTTTAAAAATGATGCATTTTACCACTCGATGCAACTGGTGCATTTCACGCGCCGTTTTTAAATTTTTTTTAATTTTTAGTTTGTAAAATTATATTTTTTATCCTCATTTAAAACCATTAGATCAAATATCATTAGATGAATGGTTCAGATCTCATCAATATTATTTATATATATAAATAACATTTTAATATATTTATATATAATTTTAAATATTTTAAAAATTGATATATTTTTAATTGATATATGTTTAATTATATATATTAATTTATATATGTATACATATATATATATATAGAGAGAGAGAGAGAGAGAAAACGGGGGAGGAGGGCTTGTGGCTGGTGGCTGGGGCTGGCGATTAGGAGGGTTGCGGGGGGGGGTGCTGGGGCAGTGATTGGGAGGGCTGGGTGTTGGCTGCAGGCGGCGGTTGGGCTGGGGGCTGGGGGGGACGGTGGTTAGGCTGGGGGAGGGGGGCAAAGGCGGCAGGCGGCAGGCGAGGTTGGGCTGGGGGGAGGCGGGCAAAAAGCGGCAGGCGGGGGGATTGGGGTTGGGGGCTGAGGCGGCGATTGGGGAGGCTGGGGCGGCGATGGTTGGGCTGGGGGGAGGCGGGCGAAGGCGGGCGATGGATTGGGGCTGGGACTGAGGCGGTGATTGGGCTAGGGCCGGTGCGGGGCGGCAGTTGGGGCTGGGCACACGGCGGTCGGCGACAGCGTTACGTGTATATATAAATATATATTTATGTGTATATGATATATATATGTAATATTTATGTATAATAATAATAATAATATATAAAAAATATTATTTATGTGTATGTTTATATATATAATAATAATATATATAAAAATATATAATATTTATATAGAATAAATAAGAATATATATAAAAGATATGGATATATCTGGGCCATTGATCATATTCAAGCTTAGCCATCATTTAGATAAATTCGTATTAACCGTTAGATCGATAGTAAATTAAATCTAATCGTTCAAAATTTAAAATATAAAAAATAATTTATTGTTCAAAAAGATAAAAATTTGCAGGAGAAGCGCGTGTACTACACTGCTAACTCCAGGGAAGTAAAATGCATAATTTAAAAGTATAAGTGAGTTATTTGCATTTTGTTTTTTTACATGGATAAATTGCACTTTTCAATAACATAAGGGGATAAATTGTATTTTACCCTATAATTGACTGAGTATTAATCATGATTTCAACTCATTAATTAGCTATTCACCTAAGCAAGAAAAGAACAAGAACACATAGACATATAATCAAATACATACCTGGGCACTTCCAAGATCATCCCAAAGACGAAGAATTGTGGCAACACTGGATACAAGTTGGGATACAATCAGTCAAACGGATTCCATCTCCATTGCCAAGACCTAAGAGAAAGAATAAGTGGACTAGCACCACATATGCTCCTGTAGTCACCTTTCCGTTTTCCAAATACTCTGCGGCTGTTGGTAAATTCCTGGAGGCAAACCATTTTGCTTCCACTAGGTATGCATTGCACAAACTTCCCCACTACAGTGGCATATAGATGACCAGTAATTAAATCCTCGAGCGTTCTATATACATAGATATATAATCTATATTTCATCATTGAACATAGAAAGTTGTGATATTTACCGATGTTTTTAGGGAGTCAATCGGGTCGTATCCATGCCTTTTGTAAATGTCATGGCCATCCCGTTTGTGGTATCAAGAAGAGTCCGGTAACACATCTTCATGTAGTCCGGTAACGTGTCAATAGCCGCATAGTCCATCTACATATTAATTGTATGTAAAACATGAGTGAATTATGGTCAGCACACTATGATCTTGATAACTGTGTTGGAAGGGAAGCATGAGTCGAAACTCTCTCTCTTTGGGAGAACTGCAATATAGTTTTCATTTTCATACTTGTTTACGGCTTCTGTGAAGATGGTTAGCTCATCTAGTGTCCCAACAACATCAAAGATGTCATCTATCAAGTAAACAAAACCGATAGCTTTAGTGAGCTCCACCCTCTGCAGTGACAAGCTGAAATCGTCGATCAGGATGGACATCGACCATGTATACCATTTTAGTGGCTGATTCCTCACAAGCTTTAGTGTCTTTGCTAAGCCTAGTTCGTTCCACCACCTAGATTAACAAGTAAGTAACACTAAATATATATAATTAAAGACAAAATTATCTTTTTCTTTTTTTGTAGTGATTTGGAGCAAAAGGAACCCAAAATTTGACATATTCTCTTACGTGGAAACTTGGGCTAATTCCCCTTGGTATACAGATTGTCCCTTGCGCAAATCCATAAGAGCCAGCTCCTTTAAAGTCTTTCCCCATCCGTTGATGGGTTCAAAATGTTGAAGGAAGTCTTTCCTTGTCAATCTTGCTATGGTCTTGTGATAAGGGTACCCTCAACTTAGCAATAACGATTCTAGACAAGTTGTCGTCCACATCTGCAAGCAATATTCATGGAGAAGCTGACTGCTAAAACTTGCAGCTTCATCAAGAATGTATTCTCCCTGGAAACTCAGTTGTGCTGCTTCATACAACTCCATCAATCCTCTGATGTCTTGGCTCAGGTTTCTTCTGAATCTCCCATCCTCACCCTTGAAATTGTTGAATACATCTGTAACATACAAATACATCGTGGAAATTAAGCAGTCTTAGTTACGTACAAAATTCTCGCCAAACTTCTTTGAAGCGGTTCCAAGCTTTTCACTGTTACTCAATTTCTATATCTAAGCTAGAAAGAGAAAAATTAAAAACTCCCGGAGAGGTTGAATTGAAAATACTTAAGTAATTAGAAACCTGGAGAGACGTAGTGTCCATGTTGTCTTAATAGACGGAAAAGCAGTGAAACATCACGGAGACTGTAGGATCCGTATATAGAGGCGCAGTTTGCCACGTAATGTTTCTGAATAAGTTTTTCGATTTCCTCTTCGTAATAAGAGCTGAGTCCTACCCTCTGGCTGGAATCCACCAAAACCAAACTCTCTGATGGATCAATATCTTCTCCCTTTGATTGTAGAACCTGCCTAATTTTTTTCTATCTTTTCCTCGTATTCAATGGCAAAGTTATCCTGTATATATATATATATATATATATAATATGAAAAGAGTAATTGTTGATTTCTTCTTCGGATAGTTTAAGAACAAAACATGGGCATATATATGCATGGTCATGAAGTGAGATGTTGTATCATAAATTAAGATGAAGAAACAACACACTAACCGGATGGAGGCTGGAGAGTGCAGAAGTTTGTGTGACGCCTACAACATTCATGTTCCATTTCTGTTTTCGAGCCCCATGTAAGGAAATTACAACGCTAATAGGTTCCCCTTCTCCTATTTTTGTAAATTCAGGTCGAGTTTTTGAAGAACAAGGGAGGAACGAACGTGACAAGCTATTGCTAGATGCCATGATACAATCCAGGCAGGTATGGAGGTATTTTTGCTCTGAGTTGTGATGCAATTTAGAGGACGTGAGATTTTATAGGGGTTTAATGCAATTTACCTTCATATGATATTGTAAATAAGTAAATTTCCTCCTATAAAAAATAAAAATATCAATTTATCTCTCTGTATTCTTTAAAATGGAGCAATTTACCTTCCTAGACGTGGAGGTAGATTGCTGCATTTTAAAAAATACGAGGGGATAAATTGATTCATTTTAAAAAACACAAGAAGGTAAATAGCTATTTTATTTTTCATATATAGTGGGGTATACTACAAAAAAATATGATATTAGTGACAAAATATTAATGATAATTTAAAAATTGTCACTGAAAATATGTACTAAGTGACAATATTTTTCATCTTGTCACTATATAATTAATAGTGACAAAAATTGTGTATAAAATAGTCACTAAATACAATTAGTGACACATCTATAGTGACAACTTAGTGACAAGATAACAATTATTTATTGTCCATAAGTTGTCATTATACATGAGTCATTAATTGTATTTAGTGACAACTTTGTGCACATTTTTCTGTCACTAATAATAATATTTACAAAATAATAGTAATTCTTATCACTAAATATATATAATTAGTGACAATATTAAAATTATCATTTGATTTTTTTGTCACTAATCTTCTATTTTCTTGTAGTGGTAATTTGTTCATTTTCTATATCATAAGGGGGTTGCTTGCATTTTTTCCTAATTTAATAGGGTCATTTGTTGTCTTGTGTCAATAATATGGGGGAAATTGCAATTTAGGTTCCATAATTTATTTTATTTGTGATTTTGGTCCCATTAGTTTTCAACTCAATGAATTTAGTCGCACAAATCCAAAAAATACAATTATGTCCCATCAACACTTCCATGAAATTGCCAACGAATGGAGCACATGCTCCGTTAACTTTGTTTCTTAAATTAACAATCCATCCATTAATAATTTAACGAAAAGTGTTGATGGAACGTAAATTACAATTTTTTTCTAACTTGAATTCCCATATTGAATCACTTACACTTACAAAGTTACACCCCCTAAGGTTGGTGAATAAATGACCCTATTAAATCAAGTGTTTTTTCAACTATAATACCATCTTGAATCAAGTGTAAATTTGGTGAATAAAAAATGGGTAAATTACACTTACACTTTTTGAGATTAGATCAAAATATATAAACATCTTCTGCTTTTGTTAAAATTATAGCTACACCCCCTAAGGTTGTAATTGTATTACAACTACACTCCTATTCAAGGCAAAGCTTACACTAATACCCCTGAAAAATATTACACTAGCACCCCTCAAGAGGTGTAGCTGTAATTTCGTAAAAAACATGAAGTATTTGTGTAATTGGACTTAACCTGCCCGTCAATGTAATTTACCCAAAAATTTAATAGGTAAAAGTGATGTAGGGAATGCCCAAAAAAAAAAAAAATGGTTCTGTACAGTAATATATTATTTTGAAAAATGATAAATTGAGATTTGTCAAAAAGAATAGTTCATTTCGCTTTTGGAAAAAAATACAAGCAACTTCATGTAAAATTACAAATGAGCAAATTAATTTACCTAAACAAAGAAGTAAATCGTTTCATTTTAGAAAGATACATTGCTATTTTTTTATAAGAATTAAAGATAATTTTCTAATTTACAATATGGTTAATTGTAATTTTCATCCTGTAATTATACGTATATTTGGCGTTTTGGTCCTTTAAGTTTCTAGGGTAGCAAAATAGTCCTTTAACTTTTTAATTTTCGTGATTTTCGTCCTCTGATCGCCGAATTTTTTAAAACGCGCCAGAATAATGACACGCAATTCACATATGAGGCTTTTAAACTCGCCGGAAGAAGGGGCAATGCTTGAATGTGGTATCACTCAAGAAGACAATCAACCTCATCGCTTGCCATTATTGCGGCAAATTTTAAATAATCAAGCGACCAGAGGACGAAAATCGCGAAAATTGAAAAGTTAAAGGACTATTTTGCTTCCCTAGAAACTTAAAGGACCAAAATGTCAAATACCTATAATTACAGGACGGAAAATGCAACTAACTTAAAAATTAAAGGTCTATTTTGCTACCCTAAAAATTTAAAAGACCAAAATGCTAAATACCTATAATTACAGGATGAAAATTGCAATTAACCCTTTACCATATATCATAAAGAGATAAATTGCATTAAATTCTTTTAACTTTTGTACATGGGGCTTATGAACATGTGTTGTGACCAGTCTTCAATTTCAGTCCATATATATATAAATATATATATGTATATATATTAAATTCGAATTTTGGCACAGCTAGGTGGGTGGGGGATGGGGTGGAGGGAATCAATAATGACATTTGTTTTCTTATTTCACATCATATAATTGGAGTTTATTCATGTTTTAGTTAATGGCGAAAATCAAATAACACGTGATATTTTATCTCACAACTACGCTAATGGGTAGATATATATATATATATATATATTGATAGGGAATGGGTGGATACTATAATGTTCTTGTGTAATGTCTATCGACACAAACAAAGAGCACGTGATATTTCATCGTACAAATAGGCTGGTGGGTAGAGACTACACTGTAAGAGTGGGGACGTACGGATCACTAGCGACATTTGTTTTCTTCTTTGATATTTGTCCACACCAATATAACGCAAAATATTGTACTTAAAAAATTATTTCTTATGTATTATATTGTACGTGAATTTTTCCTGTATATACATTAAAAGAGTACTAACTAATTTCTTCTTCGGATAGTTTAAGGAAAAACATGGGGTTATATATGCACGATCATGAAGAGAAATGTTGTATTATATTTAAGATGAAGAAACAACAAACTACCCCGACCGAGGATGGAGGGTGCAGAAATTTGTGCAACGCCTACAACATTGATGTTCCATTTCTGTTCTCGAGTGCCATATAAGGAAATTACATTGCGAACAGGTTGCTTTTGGAATATTCTTGGTGGGATCAGGTCTGGTCGAACCAAACCAATCATAGTGCAAGTGTGATACACTTGTCATGTGATTGGTCGCTTTCTCTAAATTGCACACCAATCACACGATAAGTATATTACACTTGCCATATAATTGGTTCAGATTTGATCAAATTAGGTTGGGGTTAGAATTTTCCGTTGTGTTTTTCCAATTTTTGCAAGTCCTGGACGAGTTTTCAGAGAACAAGGGAGGAACGAGCGTCACAAACCATTGCAAGATGCCATGATACAACCATCTTTTTTGCAAAATCATAAATTGAAATTTTCCGTAAAAAAGAAAAGAAAAAACACAAAAGTTCAATTAACTTTTGTACATGGGGCTTCTGAGTCTGTAACCAGTCTTCAAATATATATTTTGAAAGAGAAAAGTTTGAAGTTTAACTTTAACATCGCCTGGAAAATAACTCATTAAGAAAATATGGATTATTTCCTACATGGTAACACGAGTTATAATCGTAAATTAGTACTATATCTGAAAATTTAATTTGACCATAATCAACCAACATTTGCTATTGTTTTAGTAAGGGTTAAATACATTTACCACTTCTAAAGTATCCACCCCACATCAATTATCCCATAAAATATTAAAACTTTCAAAAAGAACCCTGACATTTAATTTTTAAGTTTGAAAAGTCCATTTTACCCTTAAAAAAAAGGTTTCCAAAGAAAAAAGTTAAAGAAATTCCTATAATGCCAAAATCACCCTTTCACTACAAGAAGATAGAAGATTAGCGACAAAAAAACAATCAAATGACAATTTTAATATTGTCACTAATTATATATAGGGATAATTACACTCCCCTTCCTTGAGGTTTGGTGTAATTACACGTAGACCTCCTGTGGTTTGAAAAATTACATTTAGTACCCCTGATGTTTGCTTTCGTCTAACAAATAGGTCTTTCAATTAGTCGAAATTCACCCAATTTGTTGATAATAATAAAAAAAGATTACTGAAATCCGATATATACCCTTGGTTGACTTGTTATTGACTTATTGTAAGTCAACCAATTTTTTCCTGATTAAACTATCCTTATAACAGTGGAGAAGTACCTCATCACATACATCAACCTCTTCATTCATTAAATAGACTCAATTCTATTGATCATCTTTACTCACAAAATAATTTGAAAACTTAACACTGCATATGTTTCTTTTTATTGTTCTTTTTACGGCATATATGAACTTATTTGCTTTTTTTTCATGATATTTAAAGGTTTGTATATTAAACTTTAGTATTCATTCATCTTTTACACTCATCTTTTATGGGTAGACTAATGTTTTGCTCTTTATCATGATATCATTTTATATTTTATATACTATTTTTGTATGATACTTGAAAGTTATTGAATTAATACTCTCTACCATTTTCTTATGTTTACTTTATTAAATTTCAATATTTATTTCTCTTCTGGTGTTAGCTTTGTTCAAATTTATATGGTGATTAATGTTTGAATTTATTTTTCTACAAGAAGGAATATATTTATTTAGTATTAATGGTATATATTTCGTTTAACATTTATTTGTATGATTCTACTTCATTTGTTATTTAGTTTTATTTTTGTTTAAATATGTATTCTTTTTGTATCTTTGTATACATCAGTTTTTTAATACATATTATAGTTCCATCCATAAAAAAATAGTTTAATTTTGTTTTTCTTTTTCATATTTTATTCCTTTTTGTTTATATTTTCTACTAGAAGGAATAGATTTATTTAGTGTTAATAGGTATGTTTTTTGTGTAATATTTATTTGTATGATTCTACTTAATCAATTTTAGATTTTATTTTATTTTTTAATATTCACCACTTTTTAATCATTTTATACACTATTTCTTTATATATTATAGTTTCATCCATTAAATTAGGTTTATTTATAGTTTAATTTTGTTGTTTTTTCTTTCAAAATTTATTTTATTTTACTTTTTTTTTTGTTTTGGTTTTCCCACAAGAAGTAATAGATTCAGTTATTTAATAGGAAAATAATTTGTTTAACATTTATTTCTACAATTCTATACTTAATTTGGCATTTAATTTTATTTATATTTAAATATCTATCCTTTTGTATCTTTTTATGCACCAAGTTTTTTATACATTATAATTTCATTATTAAATTTTCATTTTATAGTTTAATTTTGTCATACTTTTTCAGACTTCATACTCTTTTTTTTTTTCCTCTACTAATTATGTTTTACAAAATAGAAAGAATCACCAAATTTTAATTTTTGTGTATTAGTACCTTCTCGAACTAATCTAAAAATATCATTCTACTAAATATATGATCATATGTTTTGCGAATCTTACATTTACATGTAAATATATGTATTTACATATTTGTGTAATTTGAGCTCTTCTTCAGAAAAAAGTCCACAATGACCGTTTCAATTTTGTTTTTGTCTTATTTTTATTTTACTCTTATTGAAAATTTTGTAGTCATGTGTTAGATTAATAATAAATACAGAAATTAATTCAATTCCTATTATATCTTAACACTATTTTCATTTTCCATTTTGTGGTTTTACCTTTAAGCTTAATTGATGTACAATTCTTTCTTTTTCTTTTGGTTTTTGTATTCCTTGATTTGTTTATTTTTGGTGATTAAAATGACATGATAATTAGACAATTTTGTTCGATAAATATGTGTATACATATATGTTTATCTTTAAGAATTAACGTGATATTTCATAATTTCTATTATGACTTATCTCATCACCAATACCTATTAACTCATTAAAAGTAAGTTTTCATTCTTTATATTTTATTTAATGAGATCATTTTAGATATATGTACTTTAATATAGTTTTGTATGGAAGATAAATTAATAATACAAACAATACATTTCGTAATTTTTTATTCTTTTACATTATATCATGTTGGATATATGTAAAAATTGATCTATATATTTAATAGAATGTCATAATTGTTTAAAAGTAATCATCATATAAATACAAACTTATGTAAGTAGAAAATAGTTGTATATGTAGGAAAATATTATTTTCAATAACAATCAAAATAGAGTAAAAATTCAACATTATTATGTTTTACCAACTAAAAATGAAAGTTCCATTTTACATAAAAGATTCATTTATAGCGCAATATATCATAAAAAATTATTTATTTTAAAATATTTAAATATATATACCCATGCATAGCGCGGTTCTATGCTAGTATATATATATATATACATAGCAAAATGATAGTTGACCGCAATTAAGTTAATTTTGACTCAATTCTCAATTCTTAGAATTTTGAGTTTTTTAATTCTCAATTCTTAGAATCTTTGTATTTATGTAAAAAAAAAATAATCATATATTCATTATTAGTGTTTATCTATACAAGATTCCACCTTCACAATTAGGATACTCATCCAATCCATATGTATATCCTTAAACAAATACAAAATTAAAATTAAATATCCATCCCAAGAAAATATTATGTAGCTTATCAGCAATTATTTATTTTTCACATAATCATATACTTTTCATTCATGCACCAAACGTATATAAATCTCCTACTATATGCAGTAAATTTTTAATTTAATCAGCTAAAATTATTATTTTTTAAATTGAGATCTTCCATTTCATATTTGTTAGACAATTTTTTTTTATTTTTACTAACACTGATAAAGTAAGTTTTTCAATTTTATTCAAATTGATTTTTTTTCGATTCTTTCTCAATTTTTTTATGAGATTTTATTTTAATCCCTAATGTCACTTAGGATCAAAAACTTAAAGACCACCACTTTATTAATTTTTAAATTGGTAAAATTCTTTACGTTCCCTGAGTTATGATCTAAGGAAAAATTGCCATTGATAATACAGAAAATAAATAAAAGAAAATATACCAAAGAAAATTTTGAATGATTTTCGATCAATATATTTTGTCTTTGGAACCATTTAATTTTTATTTTTTTTGACATTATGCTTGATAATAATATCTTATTAATTTATTATTTTCTACTCACTCTATCTATTAATATTTATAAGATAACCCAATACTAAATCATTCATTATATTACAAGTAAAATACAAAATGCATTGCAACCTCACAAAAATTCAATCTACATGTTAATTTTTAAAAATTTATAATATGAAATTTAAAATTTTGAATATAAATTAAGGTTTTTCAATCAAACTTTAATTTCTCTATAAATGCAAAAGTATTTTGACTAAAAACAAATATTTAAGTCTTTTATCTTTATTATATTTATTTTGTTATTTTCTACTCACTTTATCTATTAATAATTATAAGACAACCCATTACTTTGTAATTAATTATATTACAAGTAACCTACAAAGTGCATTGCAAAATCACAAAATTCAATATGCATTGTGATTTTTGAAAATTTGTAATATAAAATTTAAACTTTTGAATCTAAATTTAAGCTTTCTCTATCAAACTTTACTATCTCGATTAAATGCAACAATATCTTTGATGAAGACCAAATATTTAAGTCGTATTCTTTATTATATTAGAATAAATTTCTACTTCAAATATATTTCTTGATGGGCTTGACTATTAATATAATTTATTTAATAATGAGTTTTGTTTTTTGGTAAATATTTGGAATAAAGATAGTAAAAGATTTCAAAATAAAATATAATAATTTTGATTACCAAATATGAAAATGAAACTATAATGGTTTAAATAAAGACAAAATATATTGATAGAAATTTATGCAAGTTTTTATATTCTATAATTATAATTTGTTTAATATTTAAGGGTATAATGACAATTACATAAAAGGATGATAGAAAAAGTAAATGAAAAACACAAGTGTGTATCAAAGGATATTAATGACAAAACTCAATACCAATGAAAAAATTTATAATTATTTTAGTACCAAAATTATATTAATAATATAACTAGGGTATCAAAATGAGTTTTTACCCGTTTTAAAAATTGATAGACTATCTTCCGAACATTCTTAATTCGATTCCTCCTACTACAAAAATCCAATTATATTATGTTGTAAAAGACATTTTGACATATTCGCCCGTATGAATATCTTTTTTTATTCAGTGAATAATTTTATTTATGTTGATCTATCAAAATAACATAAAATATATCATGAGCTTCATAGGTTTGCATGCATTACAGTGGAAAAGGATGTTCATACTTGACAAATATCTCAATTTTTCAATTTTAATTTTTGCTTATAATTATTTTTGGAAAGTAACAAGGTTTCTCAACGTACATGCACTATAACAATTTTTTTTGTTTAGTTCAAATCAATTATTTATAAAAATTATAATTATAATTTTCAAAATATTTCTCTACACTGAGTTATTTCAATTTGTTTAGTTCTTCTTCATAATTATTGTCTTTTTTTGTCTTTTCTTTGTCTTTTACATATATTTCGTAGATAGCATATTTTTCATTAATATGAAAGGCAATTTGATATAGTAGTACTGGTTTCTTTGACTGATGCATTACCAAACAATTTTTCTATCCTTTTTATTTTTGCTGCCCAATTTCAAGTCTCTTATGTATTTTCCCATGGGTTTGGGTTAATCTTATTTTGATGTTTTGTTTTGCGAATATACCGTGAAGTGTTGTTCTCTGCTTCGTAAAAGTTTTATAATTTATAAGTTTTGTATTTGTTATTACTAATACCGAAGTATTTTCTTGAACTTCTTTTAATTTTATTTTGTAGTTATCTTTAGTCTTCATATTCCATTAATTGCTTTTTTTTTTTATTTCATTGACGAATGATTTTTTATTTAGATATTTACTTTTAGCTACAATAATTCATTCGTATTATTTCAATTAAATAGTCATGGTTTCTCCACTTAATCACTAATGAATATATAATTTTATTTAATAATGATTCATTAACATCTACCTTTTTCGCAATTACAATTAGAAAAATCAATTGAAATCTTGCATATGTTGTCTTATTTTTCGGTGTGGAATTTGGACCTGAATTTTTCCCTTAAATAAGTTAGTATGTTTTTATTTGTACTAAAGTTCTTTGATTTTTTAAGTTATCCAACAATATTTTTTTCATTAAATTCATGTTTATTTATTTAAAACTTTTATTGAATGATATGTATATATAGACTAAGAACTTTTGTGATATTTTCTCCACCAATTTTCTTCACCCATATTAATATTCAATAATGTTTATAATAACTGCTATTAATTTTTCATTCCAAGGTATCTCTTATTTTCCTATCATAAACTACATATATCTACATATGCATATATACATTTATATTGTAACTGAAATTATTCATTCATAATTTCAAAATTATCTTAATTACGCTTTATACATTTTTATTGATTTTTCTCTTCAACTTGAATTTGATTTCATCAGGAGATTGATGTGGAGAAAAAACCCACTTTGCAAGAAGACCCTCCAACTTATGAATAATAGCTCAAAGACCCCCAATTGGAAGTTAAAAGGAGTTGAGGGAAGTTGAGGAGGAGGAAGTTGAAAAGAGAGTGGGCTAGCAAAATGACGAAAATGCCCTCCGCAGATCAATTTTAGGCCGTAGGATCAAAGGGCAACATTGTAATTTCACCCCCTAAAATTTACTATAAATAGGGGGTGAATTCATTGTAAACTTATCTTTTTCATGAATAAGAAGAACTACATCTACATTTTCCATTACATTCCTTTAGCTTCTCGAAATTGTTTTGGTGCGTACGTGCTTAGGCTACACTCTCCCGAATTTTACACCATCAGCTTGGCGCCGTCTGTGGGAAAGAGTCTAGGCATCGAAAATGAACACCAGATCAAGGGCAAGAAGCGTGAATGTGGGGCAGGAGGACCCTGAGAGAAGAGGCAAGGAGGTCGAGGCCCACGCCTCGAAGAGTCCACCGGTGCACTGCCAGGAGGAAGGGAGGCAGGAAGAGGTCGAGGCCCACGCCTCGAAGAGTCCACCGGCGCACCGCCAGGAGGATGGGAGGAAGGAAGAGGTCGAGGCCCACGCCTCGGAGAATCCTCCAGCACGGAGCCAGGAGGAATAGAGGAAGGAAGTGGTTGAGGCCCACGCCTCGGAGAATCCTCTAGCGCGGAGCCAGGAGGAAGAGAGGAAGGCAGAAGCAAGGCCCCCCGCCTTGGAGAATCCACCTGCGCACCCAGGAGGAGGAGAGGCAAGGAGAGGTCGAGGCTCCTCCCCAGCAGGAGCAAGGCTGCGCCCCGCGCACCAAGGAGGAGGAGAGGCAGGAAGAAGTCAAGGCTCCTCCCCAGCAGGAGGCAGGAAAAAGTCAAGGCTCCTCCCCAGCAGGAGGCAGGAAGAAGTCAAGGCTCCTCCCCAG
This sequence comes from Sesamum alatum, assembly GCA_034509735.1. Classification (NCBI taxonomy): domain Eukaryota; kingdom Viridiplantae; phylum Streptophyta; class Magnoliopsida; order Lamiales; family Pedaliaceae; genus Sesamum; species Sesamum alatum. The sequence goes on along the minus strand of JACGWO010000001.1, from coordinate 50,753,575 downwards.
CAGGAGACGCAGGAAAAAGTCAAGGCTCCTCCCCAGCAGGAGGCAGGAGGAGGTCGAGGCTCCTCCCCAGCAGGAGCAAGGCCACGCCCCGCGCAACAAGGGAGAGGAGAGGCAGGAAGGGGTCGAGGCTCAGCCTCCACCCCCAGTTATTCAGATAACTTCCGAGACCCTTCGCCAGTCGGTGACGGATGCGTCCGCCCAAGCCGGCCGAAGGCTACAGAGGAAGAGAAAGGGTCCTCTTAGGGCAGAAGGAAGTAGGCATGAACGTAGGCCTGTGCCCCCGGAGAATTTAGCTCAAGCGCTCGATGCAGCCAAGCTACAAGGATTGGGATCGAGACCATAGCATAGAGAAACGCCACTACTTGAAGAAGGAGGTCGATGAGCTGATCCGAAGAGATGACTTATGAGAATTCGTGGAACAAGGGAAACAAGAGCTCTAGGAAACCGCTTCTGAAGACAGGCACGTGGTATGTTGGAGTGAAGCAGGAAGCAGAATGAGCCAGCAGAGACAACCTCCCAACTGCTTGAGTTATGAGGGTTAACTCGGGAGGCCCAATAAGAAGAGATACGAAGCAAGAGTCGCTCAGAGAGCGAGGCAAGATGAAGGAGTTGCATGAGGACAAGCCAAAGTTGCTAGAGAGCAAGGCAAGCTGAAGGAGTTGCAGAAAGAGCAATAGGACGCGATGCCAAACCATGCCATCTTTGGCGAGGAGGCAGCAGCGTCGCTAGCGGATCCCGAAAACGAGTCGGAGTGTGATGCGCTGAGCAAGGGGAGAAAAGCTGACTTGCGTCACAGAAGCGACATATGCAGAGGGAGAAAGCAGGAGTGGCATATGTGGGGCGGATAGCGACTTCCAACTTATGGACTAGCAGCGGAATGGAGGCCACGAAGCTGGAGGAGCAGATGATTCCAACTTGTGGACTAGCAGTGGAATAGAGGCCACGAAGCTGGAGGAGCAGATGACCAAGTACTTAGCAAAACATCCAAGTATTAAGAAGGAAACTCGGTGAGTTCACAATAGAACAAAGCCCGCGGTCGTACAAGGAAGAGACGACTGACTCGTTAAGTCTGCCAACTCATTGGCTCCTTTGGAGAGCGAGAGAGTAACTCTGCTAAATCAAGATCAACACGAAGTGAACGTAGTGTGGGAAGAAGCCTTGACGGTGAAGAGCGTTTCATCAAGCTGGGAAGAAGGTTTGGAAGAAGATTGAGAATTTGGGATTCTGCCTCAAGAGTCCAAAGAACCCCAAGGAAGCAAGGGTAAGTCAAGCTAGATCAGCAGAGCTCATGGTAATTAGAAGTAAGCTGCATAAGAGAGACTTTTTTGCAAACCACATCTTGGATACGTCAGTGAGGATTAAGCAGAGTAGAAAGAGGGAGGCTGCGCAATCACTCCGGAGGTAGAGTGATAGCATGCCAGGCCCCGAAGCGAGGACACCTTTGGCCTACCGAGCATAAGGATGCATGGAAGTTAGTGAAGGACTCCGAGGATGCCAGGAGCATGCCGACGTCATTCACGCCCCAGCGGGAAGTATGGACCTTCGCAACATCCCGTTCGGATGGGCAGGGCAGGGTAGTCTTCCAAAATTTGAAGACAAAGCTAGAAGACACCAAAGGTAATTGAGTAGAGGAGCTTCCAGGAGCTCTATGGGCATATCGAACCACCCCACGTCGAAGCACGGGGGAAACCCCCACTCAGTCTGGTCTGGCCTACGGGTCGGAAGCCGTCATCCCAATGGAGATTGGAGAAGAGACACTCAGAGTGAAGTGCTACGAGCCGACTAGCAACAAAAGTAAAAGGAGGGTCGACCTGGATTTTCTGGAGGAGCTGAGGTGCAACGCCTGCAATGATGGCGAGGGCCTGCAATGACAGAGTTAGACACCGAGGCTTCCAAGTGGGAGACCTCGTGTTGAGAAGGGCTGATGCCACAAGTAACATTGGGAAGCTGGACACCAAATGAGTCGGACCATATCAAGTGATTAGGATTGTGGGGAAAGGAACGTACCGCCTGCAAAAATTGGATGGGAAAAAAGTACCACGTACTGGAAATGTGGTCTACTTGAAAAAAGTATTTTGTATAAATTTTATTTCCACATTTTAAGTTGTATGATGTTTTATAATTTGAGATTATACTTCCGATCGTGGTAATAAAATTTTCTTTTGACGAGTTCTTGTCGCCTATATATTTTATTGTTTAGGAAAAAGGGAGATTGCCCCGAGATAATAAAGAGAGGGACTGCCTCTCACAGGGGGATTTCCCCGAGATAATAAGAGAGGAACTGCCTCTCATAGGGGGACTGCGCCTAATACTTAACATCATCTAAAAGAGAGGGACTGCCTCTCATAGGGGGACTGCCCCTAATACTTAAACAGCATCTAAAAGAGAGGGACTGCCTCTCATAGGGGGATTGCCCCTCACATTAATATTATATCTATAAGAGGGGGACTGCCCCTCACAGTATTATTTCGTCTAAAAGAGGGGGATGACCCCTCATGTTAATATTTTTGCTTGCAAGAGGGGGATGACCCCTCACTTTAATATCTTGTTTGAAAGAGGGGGATTGCCCCTCATAGTATTTAGTTTAATATCTTTGCTTGCCAGAGGGGGATGACCCCTTACATTTGTATTCTACCTGACAGTATTTAGTTTAATATTTTTGCTTGCAAGAGGGGGATGACCCCTCACTTTAATATCTTGTTTGAAAGAGGGGGATTGCCCCTCATAGTGTTTAGTTTAATATTTTTGCTTGTAAGAGGGGGATTGCCCCTTTCGTTTGAAAGTTAATTCGAGAAAAAATAGCTTAACATAATAAGCAATAGAGAAACAAAATTTAATAACATAGTAAAAAAGAGCCTTTGCGAAATTCCAAATGTATTTTGATAAGAAGAACTCTTAAGAAGTTCCTCGAATGACAAAGAACTCCCGCGAAGTTACAAAGTGTCCCAACCAAGGGAACTCCTACAGAGCTTTCGAAGAGATCAATAGGATGCGTCGCGACGCAAGGTGATCTAAATGCAACGCAACACAATTACAACAACCATTAAAGGGGCAAGGCCCCCTCGCCACCACGGAGACATACGAGATGGCGGAGGATGAGGGAACGAGCAACAACATCTCCTTTCCATGACGAAAAGTGAAGCACACCAAACCTCTAGGGAAAAACGCGTTACAACTGTGGAGAGGAAGGGATAGAGGAGCGAGTCCTTAACAACTCTCCCAAGGATGAACAAGATATCGAAAAGCAGCAAGAGAGGAGGTGGCGCCGAGATCCTGCAAACACCGGAAGAAACTCTTCGAAGTACGCAAAAGAATTAGGAGAGAAGTGGCTGACGCGCGACCTCGAGGTTTGAAGCGGGGGGCTTGCGCTATCAAATGAAATCGAGGACGTTTTCAACTTTTTTTCTAATTCTAAATTCCGGGAAAATCTAGCAAGTCAAATGGATGTTCCTAGTGCCACAAACCGAAATCACCTCGTGATCAAAATCAAAACACTTTAGCAAGCGAGAGAAGAGGAAGGAGGGGCAACAGGACACCTTCAACTGAAATCCGATCGAGGCGGGGGGCCACTTTCAGGCCGAGGCTTGTGCCTCGGTCAGGCCATTATCCACCATCAATGGATCCGCCATTGACGGACCCTTGACAACGTATCCTTTGACATTTTCTTGAAGTGCGTGACATCCTAAAAAACTCTCGAACTGGCAAATTATTTATGTCTATTCCAGATTGACGAACGATGACTTTTGGAAGTCGAACAACAAAAACTACTGCAAGGAAAGAGATGAAAAGCCATATACTCGAGTCAAATCGTTTGGACATCTTTCTGGAATGGGGCGGAGACCAAGTAGGCAGACCAGACAAAGCAAGAGGAAAAAAGTCAGAATATCCCACCAAGTGTATACGTAGAAGATAAGGAATCCCAGCGAGGGAAGGAAGAATCCCGTGGCAGAAGTGGAAGGTTAAGGAAAAAGAGCCCTAGTAGAAGTTGGAGCTCCAGTAAAAGGAGGATTTGTGCCAAGAGGACTCCCCGAAGAACAAGACCCTACGTCAAAAGGGAACATTATCAAGAAGAGAAAGACGAATCAGAATCAACTTGCTGATTGGAACTTTCAGATTTCCAAGGAAATACTTGAAAGTCGGGGGGCTACTGATGTGGAGAAAAAACCCACTTTGCAAGAAGACCCTCCACTTATGAATAATAGCTCAAAGACCCCCAAATGAAAGTTAAAAGGAGTTGAGGGAAGTTGAGGAGGAGGAAGTTGAAAAGAGAGTGGGCTAGCAAAATGACAAAAATGCCCTCCGCAGATCAATTTTAGGCCGTAGGATCAAAGGGCAATATTGTAATTTCACCCCCTAAAATTTACTATAAATAGGGGGTGAATTCATTGTAAACTTATATTTTTCATGAATAAGAAGAACTACATCTACATTTTCCATTACATTCCTTTAGCTTCTCGAATTGTTTTGGTGCGTACGTGCTTAGGCTACACTTTCCCGGATTTTACACCATCAGAGATAATTTTTTATTTGGTTTACTCTACCTTTATTTAATGACAAGGGATAATTTATTTATTCAGCTTCATTTCATTGTTGACCGCAAATTATTTTATATTGAATATATAATTTTATCTAACAATGATTCATTAACATCTACCTTTTTTCGCAGTTACAATTAGAAAAGTCAATTGAAATCTTGCATTTGTTGCCTTCTTTTCCGTTGTGGAATTTGGACCTGAATTTTCCGTTTAAATTAGTTTGTATGTTTTTATTTGTACTAAAGTTCTTCAGTTTTTTAAGTTATCCAGCAATATTTTGTTCATTAAATTTCACGTTTATTTATTTAAAACTTTTATTGAATGATATGTATATATAGACTAAGAACTTTTGTGATATTTTCTCCACCAATTTTCTTCACCCATGTTAATATTCAACAACGTTTATAATAACTCCTATTAATTCTCCATTCCAAAGTATCTCTTATTTTCTTATCATAAACTACATATACATATATACATTTATATTGTCACTGAATTATTAATTTATAATTTCAAAATTATCTTAATTATGCTTTATACATTTTTATTGATTTTTCTCTTCAACTTTTTTTTTTTTTTTAAAAAACCACCTAGCGGTGTGGGGAGCTTTTCGGGGTCCCCGTCCCTTCTATATAAATCAACCCAAAAGGAGCAAAGATACAACGGGGAGTACTGACTCCCTAATTTTCTCTAGAAAGCTGAAAATGAGGAGTACTACTCCCTTACAGTCATATGCATGAAATCTAGATTTCAGGAGTACAACTCCCTTACAATTGTATTTCCAAAATCTACATCTAGCCTTACTAGAGTAATCTTCCCAAGATTTAGTTTGGCCGTATTTCCATTTCGGGAAGGTACCTGCAAAAGATTGTCCAAACAAGTATTCCACGACAAAAAGATAGGGATTGTACCTCCGGTGTATTGATTGCTCAAATGGTTGAAATGTGATAATCCAAAACAATTCTGTACAAAAACTGCTAAGTCTAAACAGCAAAACAGTTAGCAAGATTAAGGTGCGCATCCTCCATTTAGTGTGTCTGTTAGTATTTAGGAGTGTGCTGACCTTACAAAAAATAGTACACATAAGTTTCAGATAATGAGATGTAAATGAAACTAAGTGTACTATTCTTTCACAGTTCTGATAGAAGGAATGCATAAGGAGTTAAGTGTGACAATACCTTTGAGTTTACCTGTAATCCGCTCCGTAGGAAGAATCATGAGTTGCTGGGCAGAGCAGGCTTGATTGGCGAGGTGGTCTGCAGCCTGGTTTCCCTCTCTGTAGATGTGAGTGATTTTGATGTCCAACGTTTTCATACAGTCTCTAATCTGCTGCAACAGATGTTGATATTGCCAGGCTCCACAAAGAGGTTTACTAATGAGTTGTATGATGGCTGTGGCATCAACCTCAATCCATATCTTGGTAAAGCATTGTTCTTTACATATTTGAAGTCCCCTGAAAACTGCTCTTAGTTCTGCGTTTGTGTTATTGCCCACTCCTAGTGGTTCCATAAATGCCATTAGGACATCTCCATGGTGGTTTCTTATGATGCCACCTGCTCCAGATATTCCTGGATTACCTCTAGATGCTCCATCTGTGTTAAGTTTGACCCAAGTGTCTGGAGGTCTAGTCTAGTGAATCACAATCAGTTTTTCCCTTCGCAGCTTTTTGTGTATAAAGATCTTCATTTTTTCTGCAGCAAATAAGTCTCCTTTCCAGTGTTCTGTCTTCCAAAGTTTGGCCTTGCTGATGGTGTTGAGGTGGTTGGAAACTTTATGGATGATAGAGGAAGCTTTGAACGAAGCTCCCTTATGCTTCACCTCATTCCTTAGTGTCCATATATTCCAAAGGATGAGCATTGGGATGAGATCTCTAATATGGAAGTGTTCTGATTGTCCAGGTCTCCAAGCTTGGAGGAATAGAGAGATGTTTTGAGTCTGTGGCAATGTGACATGGAAGATTGCAGCAAAGTGGTTCCAGGCCTGTCTTGATTGGGTGTTATCCAAGAATAGGTGTGACTCAGTTTCTTCGTTGGAACAGCAACAACACTTTGATGCCATGGAGATACCTTTCCTTTTAAGTCTGCTATCAACTGGGATCCACTCATGTAACAGCCTCCAAAGAAATATGGACATGGTTGGTGTGAGTAATGATGACCAAATTCTGCTCAATATGGGAGATGTTGGTTGGTGATCTCTAAGGTGTTCCCATACTGAAGCTGTGGTGAAGCTGCCATTCTTTGACAACTTCCAGTGCGGGTGATCCTGATGGTTTTGGAGGATAGGTACGGCTGTAACAAGTTCCACCAGTGGAGGAGATAGAACCTGCTGCAGCTTTTGATTATCCCAGTTTCCTTCTGTCCAATAGATGTTGACATGTTCTTGTGATTTAGTGTCCAAGTTTGGCAGGTTAATAAGGTCTTGTAGTCATCCTTCAGGGAGCCATTGGTCGTGCCAAAAGGATGCTTGTCCACTACCTAGGCTCCAGAATATCTGCTGTTGTGCCTCAGACCTGATTTTACAGAGTCTCCTCCAAATAGGGGAGTTGTTTCTGCAGAATTTGACCTGGCTAGGAAATTGTGTTCTACAGTATTTGCTAATGGTGAAATGCGCCCATAGGGAGTTGTTCAGCCTGAGCCTCCACCACAATTTGTGTGAAAAAGTCTCAACAACATCTCTGATATTTCTGAGTCCCAAACCTCCCTCAGCTGCAGGGTAGCAAATTTTTTCCCATTTTGTCCAATGCATTCTTCTCTTTTCTGTAGTGGATCCCCAAAAGAATTTGGCAAATAGTTGTTCCAGTTTTTGAATGCTGCCAATAGGGGGGTCAAGGACTTGTATGAGATATATGGGCATCGAGAGAAGAACACTTCTAATCAATTGAAGTCTGCCTCCAAATGAAAGGTGACAGAACTCCCAGCCTGTGATCCTAGCTCTGACTTTGTCAATGAGTGGCTCAAATAGGCATTTCTTCTTGATTCCTTTGTAAAGCGGGGCTCCCAGGTAGATGATAGGAAGGTTCTTCTTGGCAAACCCTGTAATGGTTTTGATCCTTTGTGATATTAGATTGGCTTTTTTTCCTGGCACAAAGGAGCTTTTACTATGATTGATCTGTTGCCCTGAGGTCTCTTCATAGTTTTCCAAGAATTCCATCAACTTGATAAGACCAGGTTCCTCACAGTTTGTGAATATGATGATGTCATCCGCATATGAGAGGTGTGTAACAGCGATCCTGCTGTTGGCCTGATAGTACATGTGTGGATTGTTTTTGAACAGGAAGTCCAGGCCCCTTGATAGTGCTTCTGCCGCAAGTATGAAGAGGGCAGGTGAGATTGGATCCCCTTGTCTCAATCCTCTAGTAGATTTGAAAAATCCAGCAGGTTCCCCATTGATGAGGATGGAGAACCAACAGTCCTCAATGGCATGCTTGATAAGGGAGATGAATGTTGATGGGAAACCCATTTTATTCAGGACTGCATAAAGGAATTGCCAGCAAACCTTGTCATATGCTTTGGACATGTCAAGTTTAATCACAAGATTGCCTTTGCTCTGTCTCAGGTCAAGAGAGTGTATAAGTTCCTGAGCAAGTAATATGTTGTCTCCAATCAGCCTGCCAGGAACAAACCCACTTTGGGATGGAGATATGTGGCTTGGTAGTATAGGGGCCAGTTTGTGATAAAGCAGTTTTGAGAGTATTTTATTGGTTACATTACAGAGGGATATTGGCCTGAACTCCTGCCATTCTTGTGGTGAATCTGTTTTTGGAATCAATACAATAGATGTGGCAGTGAAACTCCTAGGCATAGGTGTGCCCCTGAAGTAATCTTGTGCAGTCTCCAGAATATCATGCTGAATGAGGTCCCAACATGTTTGATAAAATGCAGATGTGAACCCATCTGGGCCTGCCACACTGTCTTTGTCAATGCTAAACACCACCGTTTTGATTTCTTCCATGGTTGGTGGGTTACACATGGTTGCAGCGAAGGTTTCTGGTATTTGGGGCAGATTGAAAGGGGGGGCAAAATTTCCTGCTCCTTGTGCCTCTTCTGTCAGGAGAGTTTTGAAATATTCAGCAGCAGATAGTTTGATAGCCGCAGCATCAGTGATCTCTTGGTTGCCATCGACAATTCTGTGGATTTGAGATTTGAGCCTTTTCTTCTTGACAAGAGAGTGAAAATATTTGGTATTGCGCTCCCCTGCTTCCAGCCATTTGCAGTTACTTTTTTGCTTCCAGTACTCAGATTCCATAGTAAGGGCATGTATGAGGGCTGCATTACATCTATTCAGTTCAATCTTGTTAACTTCATTGGGATCATGGTCGAAAGTTTTTTCAGCCAGATCAGCTTCTTGCTTAGCTTTCTCAACAGCACTGAAAATATTGCCAAAGGTGTGATTGTTCCAAGTCTTCAGGGTGTCTTTGAGTCTATAAAGCTTTTGCTGCAATTTATACATCCCATATCCGGGTGTGGGTAGGTTCCATGCATTCTGAACAGTGTCCAAGAAGGTATGATGTCTGATCCACATATTTTGGAACCTAAATGAGGATGGGGGCCTCTCTGTGGTTTTCTCAGCCATAATAAGAAGAGGATGGTGATCTGATTTTCTTCTGGCTAAGTGTGAAACTCTGGTCTTATTGAAGAGATCAGCCCATTCTTTGGAGTAAAGCACTCTATCCAGTCTTTTCCATATTCTATTATTGGTCCATGTATATGGTTCTCCTTCAAAGCCTGCATCAATCAGCCCTGTTTCCATCATCATGTCTCCAAAATCCTCCATTGAGCCCATTGTGTTTGTGACACCCCCTCTGTTTTCCTCTGTGTGTAAAATAGTGTTGAAATCCCCTCCCACCAGCCAAGGGACCTCATCATTGGATAGGCTGTTTAACTCATCCCAGAGGAGTCTTCTAGGGGTTCTGTAACATTTAGCATAGACAAAAGTGCAGTAGATAGGTTCTTGAAGGATAGCAGAAGTGATTTTCACATGTAAAAATTGGGGGTTATCATTGATGACTTGAATATCAGTGCCATAAGTAGCAAAACACCATATTTTATTATTCATGTTGGAGGTGAGAGAGTTAAAGCCAAATCTTCGTGTAAGGAATGCATCATCCTTCTGAACAAAGGGTTCTAACAGGACCAGGACTTTAGGTCTTTTATCAATGCAAATATTAAAGAGAATTTTTTGTTTTTCAGTTTTCCCAATTCCCCTAACATTCCAAATTATGATTTTAAACATTAGAATTGTTGGGAAGAGGAGGATGATGATCTTGTATGTCTTTTTATATAGGTGTGTGGTGAGTGTTTTGTGTTTTTTGATTTTCCCCCAGTCTTGTTTACCTTGGTATTCCCAATCTGTTCTTGTGATTTGTTCCTTTTATGTTTATTATTATCTGCTGATTCAGTGAAGACGATAGTGTGGTCCAGTTCTTGATTAAGGAAAATTGAAGAGTCTGATGTAGTCTTTTCCTGATTATAGAGGATGGATGTAGCTCTGTGGGATCCCTGGTTTCCTAGGTTCTGTAAGTTAAAATTAGCTTCCCTAATTTTTTCAAGTTCTTCATTAGTGTCAAGGGGGGTGTAGATGTTGTTAGTAGCAGGGGTTGTTTGTGTTGGTTGAGTTTCTTGTTTATTGGTGTTAAGGTTTATTGTACCAGTCTCATCTGTGCAGACAGTATTTTGCACCATTTCATTGGTGAGGTCAAGATCATTAAGGCCTTCTAGGCTTTGGAAACGGTTAGATATGGGGGTGGGTTCATCATCTTCAGATTCACTTGGGGTAGCATAATGATTTGTGTTTCTGTGTTCCAGGATCTGTTTGGTTCTAGGGGACTTAGTATGAGCAGCTGTAATTATCTTGGGTATGCTACCAGCTGAGGCAGGGCTAATGCTATTTCTAGCTGCAGGGGGACTAGTCAAATTCTGATTTCGTTTTGGTGTTTTACATGTAGGCTTGTCCAAAATTTCATTAATGGCTTCAATGTCTGCAATGAGATCACTATTGTTTCTCCTTGTGTTCATTTCCTCATCCCAGTTTTTATCCAGAAGGGCAGCAATTAGAGGATCGTCGTAATTGAAGTCATCACTCTCATCAATTTCATGATTCACAACAGTCATGTTACTGGGCTCACAGGCCGTAGTTAAGTGCATAAAAGACTCAGGCATGCTCGTTTTTTTAAGCATATTGTCATCAAAAGCATGGGTATTGACCACATCATTAACAGACACAGCAGTATTTTTCTCAGCAGTCTCAACAGCAAACATATTGGTGGTCACACCATTCACAGGGTTAGTATCAAAGTTTCTACCAACAGTGTTTACAGTACTCCCTCCATGATCATCATTTAAAGCACTAGGCATAATTTCATCATTTAAAGTACTAGGTATAGGGTTAGAGATACCTGCATTTACCTCTTTGTGCCCAGTGTCAGCGGCAGCCTCTTGGCAGTTGTTGATCTCCTCAGCTTGTGGTTCGTTGGCAAAGAGGACTTTTTTCCCTTTGCTCCTTGTGTTTGCAGCCATTCTCAGTGCCTCCTTGTATTCCTGCTGCTGGTTGTTACCCTCTATATTCCTTGTGCTCAATTCATTTTGTGCTTGTTCAATTGACCCATTGAAGAGACAGGTTGTGTGGTCATGACCCAAATGTTTACAGACATTGCAGTACAATGGGCAGTTCTCATAAATGACTTGCTGTTTTATGGTTCTCTGCTTGATGTTCAGGAAAATCTGCTGAATTCTTGGAGCAGTAAGATCAACTTCAACGCATATCCTAGCCAGGTTTGGTCTGGACAAGTCCGCCGTGGCCTCGTCCATTCTCAGTGGCTTACCTATTTGCTTGGCTATGCTAAACAATGCGTTCTTTTCAAATAAGTGGCAGGGTAAGTCAGGGAGTCTGAGCCAGATGGGGGCAATTGGGGATTCAACGTGTGGGTCGAAATCAGCAGTCCATTTAAAAATGCGCATAGGAAATCCATCAAAAGACCATTCCCCTCGCAGCCAAATTCTTGAATAATCCTCCTCATTCGAGAGCATGATCAATACATGCTTAAAGTTCAGTGGTCCGACATTGACCGAACCTCGCAATCCAAGTTTGACAATCCTCTGACGAAGGAAGTTCAAATTAGGAAGACCGTGAGAGAACTTACCAATGAGTGCGAACTTCAGTCTATCCGACAATTGTGAGGTCTCATCTTCCGTATATGTGATGCTTGGGAGCCCCTTATACTTGGAGACTGTTCCAATTTCTTGTAAAGACTCCTCTTGGAAAATCTTCTTTGCAGCTCTCGCAGGGTCATGTTGGAAGTGAGTTGGGGGGAGGTTCTGGACGATATTGGCATATGAGCGTTTGTTGGTGGGAGGGGCTGGAGTGGGGGGGGGGGGCGGTGCAGGAGGCGGGTTAGGGTTGGAGGTGGATGGTTGGTCAACCATGATAGTTCATCTGTTCAATTGTTGGTGGGGGTAAAAAACTGGGTGTTGTGGAGGGTGGTCTCGCGCCCGTCAAAGATGGTCGGAGGTGGGTAGAGGCGGTGATGAAATGCCGGTGAAAGACTGAGAATGGTGGGCGGGCCAGTCCGGTGCGAATGGAGGCGTGGGTGTTCAACTTTGAGGGGTGTTTGGGAGGAGGGGTTCACCTGAGGAGGGGGAGGTTATCGCCGGTGGTTTTGACCGGCGGTGGTGTCTGGTGGTCGGGATTTTTAGAGAGAGAAAGTTGGTCGGAGGTGCCATATTCTAGAGAGAAGGTGGAGAAAAATCATAACGGTCATTTTTTTTTTTTGATTTTTCTCTTCAACTTGAATTTGATTTCATCAGGAGATATTTTTTATTTGGTTTACTCTACCTTTATTTAATGACAAGGGATAATTTATTTATTCATCTTCATTTAATTGTTTTGCACTTAGAAGTTTTCAGTTTCATTTTATTTTTATTTCTTGCCATTAATTTTGCCATTTCTTTTCCAATATGCTTATTATTTAAACATATTTACTTAAAAAAAGATCAGTGCTTCTTAATGTATTATTTTAGTAGAAATTTGTTAATTATATCATAGAATAGATATGAAAGTATATATGTTTTATAAAATGTACTTAAATATTAATATTTTTGTTTTACTACAACTATATTAATTGAATATGAAAATATATATTGTATTTGAAAATTATACAATTTCCTTAATATCTAAAAATATGATAATACTCTATGATTATTTTTAAAATATTCAATTTATAAATTTAGTTGACGAAATCAATATTGAGTTTGTAATACAACTACTATGTATAGTAAAACAATCATTAAATATGACAGAACTTTATATAATTCAAAATTTCTCAAAATATAGAGTTTATAAGTTTCCATGCATAGCACAGGATTTATGCTAGTATATATATATATATATATTTGAAAGCGGTCTTTTGACCAATACCTTCAATTTTGACCAAAATTTTAATTTTCTAGAATTTTGAATTTTTTTTATTATAATAAATAATCTTGGAGGTCATGGGTTCGAACCTCTGCGAATTCTTTTTATTATAACTAGCAGCTAACGCATGCGGTCCTCGCGTGCATTATTTTTTAAATGTAAGTCAAGGCAAATATATAAATTTTTCTAATTGTAAACAAAATTAGATTGTATATCCGTAACTTTTAAATATTGTGATGAATTCATCCATTTATAGATATAATGAGTTTCACATAAAAGCATCGACTTTCTATATATTATTTTGTGTTGTTGGTGAACAATCAGTGATTTTTCTAATTTGATTTTTCTTCATAACTCTATTTTTGTTTCTAGAATAAAAAATAAAGATAATTTTTTTTGTTTACTTTCTTTATCTTAATCATTTTCTCAACTTTCTTCAGTCGATGGAGGAGATAGAGGAAATTGATTCAAAATAAAAGTCAAAGAATTTGAATTTAAGCTAGCAACAATAGAAATTGAGGGTAAAAACTTTCATTTTGTAAAATATTTAGTAGAAGTAAAGGATAATTGCAGAGAGAGTACTAATAAAATTTTTATAGATATTAAAATATCATTTTCGGATAAAAGAAAAAATAAAAGTGCTAATTAGAAAGAGGAAAATATACGGGATTAAAGGATTTTATTCAACTTTATTTTGTTTAGAATTATAAAAATTTATTTACCTACCCTGACTTACACTTAAAAATTGCGCATGCGAGGACCGCACGCATAAGCTGGTAGTATCTACAAATTGATGAATTCCATCTCAACATTTACGCATAGAATGTCAAAATTGTGAAAAACCTCTACAAATGAACTATTATTACCAACAACAAACATAATCTACATAATTGATAAGGAAAAAAAAAATGGATAAAGCAAAATTTTTCACATATTAATTGCAACTCCTTAAAATTTAAAAGTTGAAGAAACCAAATTTGAGAATGCCTCATTGCCATTCAAATCGCATAACTTGAATAATTGAAAATACATTTATGAAAAAACAATTTATCATATGAAGGTGGTAATGAACATAATCTTGTTCAAAAATAAGTAAACTAAAAATAACTTTTAGCTTATAATCGTATTAACAATTACATCTATTAATTTTATCCATAATGATTATAACAAAAAACATATAAAATTTTATCAAAATTAATTTAAAAGTAACTTTAATAGATGTAATTGCTAAATCTATTAATAGATATAAATTGTTAAAATTTGTTATAATTAACAATTGTTAACGACTATTAATTGAAAAATTATAACATAATAATTACAGTATTGAAAGTCCTAATAGTATTTTCTTAATTAATAGAGGAGATAAGTGGTTCATCTAACATAAAGCATGACTTTTTTTCCTTTTTTTTTTGAAGAATGATGGTTAATGAGAACATGGAATTTTATATGCTAATATTGCCAACTTGATCAAAAGTAAGGACATTTTTTTGCAGAGAATGGCTATAAGAATGAAAGAAAAATTTGATAAATATTGGTCAAATGTTAAAAATATGAATGAGTTGTTGTTTGTTGCCGTGGTACTTGATCCCCGTTACAAGATGAAGTATGTGCCGTATTGTTTGAATTTCATGTATGGAGTTGGGAGTGCTAATGCTTTGAGTTTGGAGAGAAACATTGAGAATGCACTAAATGACCTCTATTATCATTACTTGGAGCTTTATGATTCTCGTACTTCTCAAGTTAGGAGAGATACTCCTAGCCCAAACAATTCAAGATTCTGGAGTTCATGAACATGGAGATGTAATGAAGCTTATAAAGTCGGGATTTGACAAACACTTGGAACAAAATGAGAATGTGGAACAGAAATCAGAGTTGTCGCAATATTTGAGTGAACCTCATGAGAAAAGAGATGAGGCTTTTGATATTTTAATTTGGTGGAAGACAAACTCCTCAAGATATCCGATTCTTTGTCGAGTAGCAAGAGATATTTTGGCAACTCCTGTGTCCACCGTTGCTTCTGAGCAAGCATTTAGTACGAGTTGTTGATTACTTGATCCTTTTAGGAGCTCTTTGGACCCAAAAACAATAGAAGCCCTCATATGTGCTCAAAGTTGGTTGTGTTCTAAACCAATTAATATTGAAAAAGTAATGGATGAGATTGAGAAGTATGAAGAAATGCATGAAGGTACACTACTTTTTTATTGCTTTAATTTTCTTATATTTTGTTAGTAATTTTCTATTTTTCATTGAAAGTGATAACACATATACAACATTTTTTATGTTTACAATTACGGATTACCTTTGCAGAGTTTACGGCTGCAAGCTCAAGCATAGCACATGATGTTGATGATTAAAATTGCACAAAAATGGTACAGTTATATTCTTTATTTTTTTTATAATTAGTTAAAATATGAATTTTTGGTAATATTTATTTTTTATTTTGTAGGTTTTGGAGCTCATAAAGTTGTAATACATCGGAAGCTCAAGTAGTTGGTATTTATAGTTTATATTAGAGAATGTTTTTGGAAACATGAGAGATAATCATAGAATGAATGCTATTAATTTATTTTATATGTAGATTTTTATATGTGACTTTAGAATATGCATTTTGAAATTAAAAATTTTATATCGTTATAATAATTGAACTTTAAAATTCATTTGATTATATAGGTAATTTACTTTATACTAATGACCGCAAAACAACCCCAACCCAATTAGACCGCAAAGTGCAGTTTTGCTGATTGTTGGGCTGGGCTTGGGCTAAGCCTTTTAAAAACCGTAAACATTGGGTTGGGTCGAAAAATTACCTAAATTGACCCAACCCACACCGCGTACACTCCTAACATTGACCTTCTTTGTCTTGTTGAAACAAGGTTCAACAAATACCAAAAAGTGCCTTCTATAGTTTATAGTTCCTTTCATTTTTTCAAACTGGTCCTTCTTGCACAATATCCATCGCCTCTCACCTTGGTAGAATTTGGTTACTTTGGAAAGATAGCTTGGATGTAACAGTCAATTCCATTACAGCTCAAGCTATCCATTGTCACATCTATAAGTCTGATGGGCTCTTCTCTGCCTCTTTTATCTATAGTTTCAATAAAGATTGGAGACTACTAACTTGCTCGTTAGAAGTAGTAAATGAACGGATTAGGTTGTTCGATCACTACGTTCCTTCTGTGAGAAAGAGATCAGAAGCTAAACTCGGCAAGGACCCACAAAGCCAGCTTAGGATGCCGTAAATAGAAACGAAAGATAAGAAAATAGGCCATTCGGGAAAAACATAGAATAATAGAGGATCCAGCATGTAGAACACCGCGATCATTAGAAATTCACGAATTAGAGATGTGGCCAGCAGCTTTAGCTTCTGCTACTGACAATGACTACATCTCTGACGACTGCCCTACTTACTCACTTGCATGTCGTCTTCG
Organism: Sesamum alatum; assembly: GCA_034509735.1. Taxonomy (NCBI): domain Eukaryota; kingdom Viridiplantae; phylum Streptophyta; class Magnoliopsida; order Lamiales; family Pedaliaceae; genus Sesamum; species Sesamum alatum. The sequence continues at coordinate 50,737,203 of JACGWO010000001.1, read as the reverse complement.
GCCAGCTCTTGACATTCCAGATCTATCTTCCACTTGCGCTCTCGAGACCAGACTAGACATGAAATGAACCAACTATCTGTACTTCTTGTCTCAGCTCTTGTCTTCGACGACGAGCCCCCTAGTTGCACGGCCTTCCGTTGCTAGGAAGATAGCATTCTCATTCACTGACTTGTGGTTGACGATGCCCTCTCTTCGAGTGGAACGCTTCTGCCACCTGAATCTTGATGTAGCACCCTCTAACCGCACTACGACTATATATCCCCTAAACATCACACTTAATGTAAACTCTGTTTACATATGCAGTTATGCAAGTAATTCAGTCTCTGTTGATTATATATACACGTAGTCTCATCATCACAGTAAGCATATTTATCTCACCCCCACTTTTAATATGTAATAACATTCTCAACACTTTATCTAACGTTCTTGACTTGTGAGGAGAACTCTGCATACTGGTTCGACCTTACTAGAATGCAAAATGGACTTATTCCTTTAGAGTGGATACAACAAGATCTACCTGCAAAAAATTTGCAGAGGAGTGAGCCTGCAACTCAGTAAGTAAATAACTAGCACCACCACACATGCACATCAAATAGAGGTTCAAATCAGACAAAAATAAGCAACGTATACAAAATATAATTAATTTGATTCCAACACATTTCATTTCATTTGTCCACCTAATCATCTCATAACCATAGAATCAATCAAACTCGTCTTCACCTAGTCGGCTTACCAGAAAGGTGATATCGTATTTTTCTCCACCAACTCAACCTCACTATTCATTCATACATATATGAATCCCCCCTTGATATGTCACATAGGCTCATATCGCACCATAGCTCTTTCATTTCGCATCATAGCTCTTTTTATATCACATCATAGCTCTTTTGATATCGCATCATAGCTCTTTCCATATCGCATTATAGCTTTTTTCATATCGTATCATAGCTCTTTTCATTTCATTTTGCCATATAGGCTTTTCAATATTATCAAGGGGTATTCATCTCATAATTACGTTTGGTTCCCATCACTCCCTCGTTTTCATATATCACCGTTCTAGTAAGCCACTAGTCACACAAAAGTTCATACCAACACATTATCATTTGTAAGCACCAACAACACATCATTCGACAAATAGAATATTTCAACATAGTTCATCATTTCACTTTCACGATACAATCATTCAAAATAATCATCAACCACTCACGTAATTCACAGTAGCCTAGTTCCAGCACAATCACAGACTTACATAAACATAATATCACCAAAAAAATGCAACATATATAAATAAGGAATGTGTATCATCATTACTAATTATTACTTACACAATACTAATAGGAAAAAAAGAACATATACAGATTGTGCTAATTATTTACTTACCTCGATTTTACCACGATTCAATTAGTAAAAATGATGTGTTCAGTCTCGTACGTTGTTCTTGTGTC